>JALLKC010000218.1:0-43395 GCA_024034495.1 Camelina laxa | reverse complement strand
AGAAGCATAAACAGCTTTGTTAGTGTTTGTAGGGTGACAATGTGATACAATCCAATGTATTGACTAATTATAAGAGTTAGAGTTGGATTTGGAGTGTTTGACAACACTTATGCCCATTTTGTCCCAAACAGGCTAAAACCGAGAAAACGGGCTAAAACCGAAAAACATTGCTTAGAAGCAGTAAACAGCTTTGTTAGTGTTTCTAGGGTCATAATGTGATACAATCCAATGTATTTGACTAATTATAAGAGTTAGAGTTGGATTTGGAGTGTTTAGACAACACTTATGCCCATTTTGTCCCAAAACAGGCTAAAACCGAGAAAACATTGGTTTGAAGCAGTAAACAGCTTTTTTAGTGTTTGTAGGGTCAGAATGTGATACAATCCAATGTACTTGACTAAATATGAGAGTTAGAGTTGGATTTGGAGTGCTTAGACAACACTTATCCCCATTTTGTCCCAAAAACAGGCTAAAACCGACAAAACATTGCAGAAGCAGTAAACAGCGTTGTTAGTGTTTCTAGGGTGACAATGTGATACAATCCAATGTATTTGACTAATTATAAGAGTTAGAGTTGGATTTGGAGTGTTTAGACAACACTTATGCCCATTTTGTCCCAAAACAGGCTAAAACCGAGAAAACGGGCTAAAACCGAGAAAACATCGCTTAAAAGCAGTAAACAGCTTTTTTAGAGTTTCTAGGGTCATAATGTGACACAATCCAATGTATTTGACTGATTATTAGAGTTAGAGATGGATTTGGAGTGTTTAGACAACACTTATACCCATTTTGTCCCAAAACAGGCTAAAACTGAGAAAACATTGGTTAGAAGCAGTAAACAGCTTTGTTAGTGTTTGTTGGGTCATAATGTGATACAATCCAATGTATTTGACTCATTATAAGAGTTAGAGTTAGATTTGGAGTGTTTAGACAACACTTATGCCCATTTTGTCCCAAAACAAGCTAAAACCGAGAAAACAGGATAAAACCGAGAATACATTGCTTAGAAGCAGTAAACAGCTTTGTTAGAGTGTCTAGGGTCATAATGAGATACAATCCAATGCATTTGACTGATTATTAGAGTGAAAGTTGGATTTGGAGTGTTTAAACAACACTTATACCCATTTTGTCCCAAAACAGGCTAAAACCGAGAAAACATTGGTTAAAAGCAGTAAACAGCTTTGTTAGTGTTTTTAGGGTCAAAATGTTATACAATCCATTGTATTTGACTAATTATAAGAGTTAGAGTTGGATTTGGAGTGTTTAGACAACACTTATGCCCATTTTGTTCCAAAACAGGCTAAAACCGAGAAAACGGGCTAAAACCGAAAAAACATTGCTTAGAAGCAGTAAAAAGCTGTTAGAGTTTCTAGGGTCATAATGTGATACAATCCAATGTATTTGACTAATTATAAGAGTTAGAGTTAGATTTTGAGTGTTTAGATAACACTTATGCCCATTTTGTCCCAAAATAGGCTAAAACCGAGAAAACATTGGTTAGAAGCAGTAAACAGCTTTTTTAGTGTTTGTAGGGTCAGAATGTGATACAATCCAATGTACTTGACTAAATATGAGAGTTAGAGTTGGATTTGGAGTGCTTAAACAACACTTATCCCCATTTGTCCCAAAACAGGCTAAAACCGACAAAACATTGCTTAGAAGCAGAAACAGCTTTGTTAGTGTTTCTAGGGTCACAATGTGATACAATCCAATGTATTTGACTAATTATAAGAGTTAGAGTTGGATTTGGAGTGTTTAGACAACACTTATGCCCATTTTGTCCCAAAACAGCTAAAACCGAGAAACGGGCTAAAACCGAGAAAACATTGCTTAGTGCAGTAAACAGCTTTTTTAGAGTTCTAGGGTCATAATGTGATACAATCCAATGTATTTGACTGATTATTAGAGTTAGAGATGGATTTGGAGTGTTTAGACAACACTTATACCCATTTTGTCCCAAAACAGGCTAAAACCGAGAAAACATTGGTTAGAAGCAGTAAACAGCTTTGTTAGTGTTTGTAGGGTCAGAATGTGATACAATCCAATGTACTTGACTAAATATAAGAGTTAGAGTTGGCTTTGGAGTGCTTAGACAACACTTATCCCCATTTTGTCCCAAAACAGGCTAAAACTGAGAAAACATTGGTTAGAAGCAGTAAACAGCTTTGTTAGTGTTTGTAGGGTCATAATGTGATACAATCCAATGTATTTGACTCATTATAAGAGTTAGAGTTAGATTTGGAGTGTTTAGACAACACTTATGCCCATTTTGTCCCAAAACAGGCTAAAACCGAGAAAACAGGATAAAACCGAGAAAACATTGCTTAGAAGCAGTAAACAGCTTTGTTAGAGTGTCTAGGGTCATAATGTGATACAATCCAATGCATTTGACTGATTATTAGAGTTAAAGTTGGATTTGGAGTGTTTAGACAACACTTATACCCATTTTGTCCCAAAACAGGCTAAAACCGAGAAAACATTGGTTAGAAGCAGTAAACAGCTTTGTTAGTGTTTTTAGGGTCAAAATGTGATACAATCCAATGTATTTAACTAACTATAAGAGTTAGAGTTGGATTTGGAGTGTTTAGACACCACTAATGCCCATTTTGTCCCAAAAAGGCTAAAACCGAGAAAACATTGCTTAGAAGCAGTAAACAGCTTTTTTAGAGTTTCTAGGGTCATAATGTGACACAATCCAATGTATTTGACTGATTATTAGAGTTAGAGTTGGATTTGGAGTGTTTAGACAACACTTATACCCATTTTGTCCCAAAACAGGCTAAAACCGAGAAAACATTGGTTAGAAGCAGTAAACAGCTTTGTTAGTGTTTGTAGGGTCAAAATGTGATACAATCCAATGTATTTGACTAATTATAAGAGTTAGAGTTGGATTTGGAGTGTTTAGACAACACTTATGCCCATTTTGTCCCAAAAAGGCTAAAACCGAGAAAACGGCTAAAACCGAAAACATTGCTTAGAAGCAGTAAACAGCTTTGTTAGTGTTTCTAGGGTCAGAATGTGATACAATCCAATGTATTTGACTAATTATAAGAGTTAGAGTTGGATTTGGAGTGTTTAGACAACACTTATGCCCATTTTGTCCCAAACAGCTAAAACCGAGAAAACATTGGTTAGAAGCAGTAAACAGCTTTGTTAGTGTTTGTAGGGTCAGAATGTGATACAATCCAATGTATTTGACTAATTATAAGAGTTAGAGTTGGATTTGGAGTGTTTAGACAACACTTATGCCCATTTTGTCCCAAAAAAGGCTAAAACCGAGAAAACATTGGTTTGAAGCAGTAAACAGCTTTTTTAGTGTTTGTAGGGTCACAATGTGATACAATCCAATGTATTTGACTAATTATAAGAGTTAGAGTTGGATTTGGAGTGTTTAGACAACACTTATGCCCATTTTGTCCTAAAACAGGCTAAAACCGAGAAAACGGGCTAAAACCGAGAAAACATTGCTTAAAAGCAGTAAACAGCTTTGTTAGAGTTTCTAGGGTCATAATGTGATACAATCCAATGCATTTGACTGATTATTAGAGTTAAAGTTGGATTTGGAGTGTTTAGACAACACTTATACCCATTTTGTCCCAAAACAGGCTAAAACCGAAAAACATTGGTTAGAAGCAGTAAACAGCTTTGTTAGTGTTTGTAGGGTCATAATGTGATACAATCCAATGTATTTGACTAATTATAAGAGTTAGAATGGATTTGGAGTGTTTAGACAACACTTATGCCCATTTTGTCCCAAACGCTAAAACAGGCTAAAACCGAGAAAACATTGCTTAGAAGCAGTAAACAGCTTTGTTAGAGTTTGTAGGGTCATAATGTGATACAATCCAATGTATTTGACTAATTATTAGAGTTAAAGTTGGATTTGGAGTGTTTAGACAACACTTATACCCATTTTGTCCCAAAACAGGCTAAAACCGAGAAAACATTGGTTAGAAGCAGTAAACAGCTTTGTTAGTGTTTGTAGGGTCAGAATGTGATACAATCCAATGTATTTGACTAATTATAAGAGTTAGAGTTGGATTTGGAGTGTTTAGACAACACTTATGCCCATTTTGTCCCAAAACAGGCTAAAACCGAGAAAACGGGCTAAAACCGAAAACATTGCTTAGAAGCAGTAAACAGCGTTGTTAGTGTTTCTAGGGTGACAATGTGATACAATCCAATGTATTTGACTAATTATAAGAGTTAGAGTTGGATTTGGAGTGTTTAGACAACACTTATACCCATTTTGTCCCAAAACAGGCTAAAACTGAGAAAACATTGGTTAGACGCAGTAAACAGCTTTGTTAATGTTTGTAGGGTCAGAATGTGATACAATCCAATGTACTTGACTAAATATAAGAGTTAGAGTTGGCTTTGGAGTGCTTAGACAACACTTATCCCCATTTGTCCCAAAACGGGCTAAAACCGACAAAACATTGCTTAGAAGCAGTAAACAGCGTTGTTAGTGTTTCTAGGGTGACAATGTGATACAATCCAATGTATTTGGCTAATTATAAGAGTTAGAGTTGGATTTGGAGTGTTTAGACAACACTTATGCCCATTTTGTCCCAAAACAGGCTAAAACCGAGAAAACGGGCTAAAACCGACAAAACATTGCTTAGAAGCAGTAAACAGCTTTGTTAGTGTTTCTAGGGTCAGAATGTGATACAATCCAATGTATTTGACTAATTATAAGAGTTAGAGTTGGATTTGGAGTGTTTAGACAACACTTATACCCATTTTGTCCCAAAACAGGCTAAAACCGAGAAAACATTGGTTAGAAGCAGTAAACAGCTTTGTTAGTGTTTGTAGGGTCAGAATGTGATACAATCCAATGTACTTGACTAAATATAAGAGTTAGAGTTGGATTTAGAGTGCTTAGACAACACTTATCCCCATTTGTCCCAAAACAAAGCTAAAACCGAGAAAACATTGGTTAGAAGCAGTAAACAGCTTTGTTAGTGTTTCTAGGGTCATAATGTGATACAATCCAATGTATTTGACTAATTATAAGAGTTAGAGTTGGATTTGGAGTGTTTAGACAACACTTATGCCCATTTTGTCCCAAAACAGGCTAAAACCGAGAAAACGGGCTAAAACCGAGAAAACATTGCTTAAAAGCAGTAAACAGCTTTGTTAGAGTTTCTAGGGTCATAATGTGATACAATCCAATGCATTTGACTGATTATTAGAGTTAAAGTTGGATTTGGAGTGTTTAGACAACACTTATACCCATTTTGTCCCAAAACAGGCTAAAACCGAGAAAACATTGAAGCAGTAAACAGCTTTGTTAATGTTTGTAGGGTCAGAATGTGATACAATCCAATGTACGTGACTAAATATAAGAGTTAGAGTTGGCTTTGGAGTGCTTCGACAACACTTATCCCCATTTTGTCCCAAAAGAGGCTAAAACTGAGAAAACATTGGTTAGAAGCAGTAAACAGCTTTGTTAGTGTTTGTAGGGTCAGAATGTGATACAATCCAATGTATTTGACTAATTATAAGAGTTAGAGTTAGATTTGGAGTGTTTAGACAACACTTATGCCCATTTTGTCCCAAAACAGGCTAAAACCGAGAAAACATTGGTTTGAAGCAGTAAACAGCTTTTTTAGTGTTTGTAGGGTCAGAATGTGATACAATCCAATGTATTTGACTAATTATAAGAGTTAGAGTTGGATTTGGAGTGTTTAGACAACACTTATGCCCATTTTGTCCCAAAACAGGCTAAAACCGAGAAAACGGGCTAAAACCGAAAAACATTGCTTAGAAGCAGTAAACAGCTTTGTTAGAGTTTCTAGGGTCATAATGTGATACAATCCAATGTTATGGACTAATTATAAGAGTTAGAGTTAGATTTGGAGTGTTTAGACAACACTTATGCCCATTTCGTCCCAAAACAGGCTAAAACCGAGAAAACATTGGTTTGAAGCAGTAAACAGCTTTGTTAGTGTTTTTTGGGTCAAAATGTGATACAATCCAATGTATTTAACTAACTATAAGAGTTAGAGTTGGATTTGGAGTGTTTAGACACCACTGATGCCCATTTTGTCCCAAAAAGGCTAAAACCGAGAAAACATTGGTTAGAAGCAGTAAACAGCTTTGTTAGTGTTTGTAGGGTCAGAATGTGATACAATCCAATGTATTTGACTAATTATAAGAGTTAGAGTTGGATTTGGAGTGTTTAGACAACACTTATGCCCATTTGTCCCAAAACGGGCTAAAACCGAGAAAACATTGCTTAGAAGCAGTAAACAGCTTTGTTAGTGTTTCTAGGGTCACAATGTGATACAATCCAATGTATTTGACTAATTATAAGAGTTAGAGTTGGATTTGGAGTGTTTAGACAACACTTATGCCCATTTTGTCCCAAAACAGGCTAAAACCGAGAAAACATTGCTTAGAAGCAGTAAACAGCTTTGTTAGTGTTTCTAGGGTCAGAATGTGATACAATCCAATGTATTTGACTAATTATAAGAGTTAGATGGATTTGGAGTGTTTAGACAACACTTATGCCCATTTTGTCCCAAAACAGGCTAAAACCGAGAAAACATTGGTTAGAAGCAGTAAACAGCTTTGTTAGTGTTTCTAGGGTCATAATGTGATACAATCCAATGTATTTGACTAATTATAAGAGTTAGAGTTGGATTTGGAGTGTTTAGACAACACTTATGCCCATTTTGTCCCAAAACAGGCTAAAACCGAGAAAACGGGCTAAAACCGAGAAAACATTGCTTAGAAGCAGTAAACAGCTTTGTTAGAGTTTCTAGGGTCATAATGTGATACAATCCAATGTATTTGACTGATTATTAGAGTTAGAGTTGGATTTGGAGTGTTTACAACACTTATACCCATTTTGTCCCAAAACAGGCTAAAACCGAGAAAACATTGGTTAGAAGCAGTAAACAGCTTTGTTAGTGTTTGTAGGGTCAAAATGTGATACAATCCAATGTATTTGACTAATTATAAGAGTTAGAGTTGGATTTGGAGTGTTTAGACAACACTTATGCCCATTTTGTCCCAAAACAGGCTAAAACCGAGAAAACGGGCTAAACCGAAAAACATTGCTTAGAAGCAGTAAACAGCTTTGTTAGAGTTTCTAGGGTCATAATGTGATACAATCCAATGTATTTGACTGATTATAAGAGTTAGAGTTGGATTTGGAGTGTTTAGACAACACTTATACCCATTTTGTCCCAAAACAGCTAAAACCGAAAACATTGGTTAGAAGCAGTAAACAGCTTTGTTAGTGTTTGTAGGGTCAGAATGTGATACAATCCAATGTACTTGACTAAATATGAGAGTTAGAGTTGGATTTGGAGTGCTTACAACACTTATCCCCATTTTGTCCCAAAACAGGCTAAAACCGACAAAACATTGTTAGAAGCAGTAACAGCTTTGTTAGTGTTTTAGGGTCACAATGTGATACAATCCAATGTATTTGACTAATTATAAGAGTTAGAGTTGGATTTGGAGTGTTTAGACAACACTTATGCCCATTTTGTCCCAAAACAGGCTAAAACCGAGAAGGCTAAAACCGAGAAAACATTGCTTAGAAGCAGTAAACAGCTTTGTTAGAGTTTCTAGGGTCATAATGTGATACAATCCAATGTATTTGACTGATTATTAGAGATGGATTTGGAGTGTTTAGACAACACTTATACCCATTTTGTCCCAAAACAGGCTAAAACCGAGAAAACATTGGTTAGAAGCAGTAAACAGCTTTGTTAGTGTTTGTAGGGTCAGAATGTGATACAATCCAATGTACTTGACTAAATATAAGAGTTAGAGTTGGATTTGGAGTGCTTAGACAACACTTATCCCCATTTTGTCCCAAAACAGGCTAAAACCGAGAAAACATTGCTTAGAAGCAGTAAACAGCTTTGTTAGTGTTTCTAGGGTCACAATGTGATACAATCCAATGTATTTGACTAATTATAAGAGTTAGAGTTGGATTTGGAGTGTTTAGACAACACTTATGCCCATTTTGTCCCAAAACAGGCTAAAACCGAGAAAACGGGCTAAACCGAGAAAACATTGCTTAGAAGCAGTAAACAGCTTTGTTAGAGTAGGGTCATAATGTGATACAATCCAATGTATTTGACTGATTATTAGAGTTAGAGTTGGATTTGGAGTGTTTAGACAACACTTATACCCATTTTGTCCCAAAACAGGCTAAAACCGAGAAAACATTGGTTAGAAGCAGTAAACAGCTTTGTTAGTGTTTGTAGGGTCAAAATGTGATACAATCCAATGTATTTGACTAATTATAAGAGTTAGAGTTGGATTTGGAGTGTTTAGACAACACTTATGCCCATTTTGTCCCAAAAGGCTAAAACCGAGAAAACATTGCTTAGAAGCAGTAAACAGCTTTGTTAGAGTTTTAGGGTCATAATGTGATACAATCCAATGTATTTGACTGATTATAAGAGTTAGAGTTGGATTTGGAGTTTAGACAACACTTATACCCATTTTGTCCCAAAACAGGCTAAAACCGAGAAAACATTGTTTAGAAGCAGTAAACAGCTTTGTTAGTGTTTGTAGGGTCAGAATGTGATACAATCCAATGTATTTGACTAAATATAAGAGTTAGAGTTGGTTTGGAGTGCTTAGACAACACTTATCCCCATTTGTCCCAAAACGGCTAAAACCGAGAAAACATTGCTTAGAAGCAGTAAACAGCTTTGTTAGTGTTTCTAGGGTCAGAATGTGATACAATCCAATGTATTTGACTAATTATAAGAGTTAGAGTTGGATTTGGAGTGTTTAGACAACACTTATGCCCATTTTGTCCCAAAACAGGCTAAAACCGAGAAAACGGGCTAAACCGAAAACATTGCTTAGAAGCAGTAAACAGCTTTGTTAGAGTTTCTAGGGTCATAATGTGATACAATCCAATGTATTTGACTGATTATAAGAGTTAGAGTTGGATTTGGAGTGTTTAGACAACACTTATACCCATTTTGTCCCAAAACAGGCTAAAACCGAGAAAACATTGGTTTGAAGCAGTAAACAGCTTTGTTAGTGTTTGTAGGGTCAGAATGTGATACAATCCAATGTATTGACTAAATATGAGAGTTAGAGTTGATTTGGAGTGCTTAGACAACACTTATCCCCATTTTGTCCCAAAACAGGCTAAAACCGAGAAAACATTGCTTAGAAGCAGTAAACAGCTTTGTTAGTGTTTCTAGGGTCAGAATGTGATACAATCCAATGTATTTGACTAATTATAAGAGTTAGAGTTGGATTTGGAGTGTTTAGACAACACTTATGCCCATTTTGTCCAAAACAGGCTAAAACCGAGAAAACGGGCTAAAACCGAGAAAACATTGCTTAGAAGCAGTAAACAGCTTTTTTAGAGTTTCTAGGGTCAGAATGTGATACAATCCAATGTATTTGACTGATTATTAGAGTTAGAGATGGATTTGGAGTGTTTAGACAACACTTATACCCATTTTGTCCCAAAACGGCTAAAACCGAGAAAACATTGGTTAGAAGCAGTAAACAGCTTTGTTAGTGTTTGTAGGGTCAGAATGTGATACAATCCAATGTATTTGACTAATTATAAGAGTTAGAGTTGGATTTGGAGTGTTTAGACAACACTTATGCCCATTTTGTCCAAAACAGGCTAAAACCGAAAACGGGCTAAAACCGAGAAAACATTGCTTAGAAGCAGTAAACAGCTTTGTTAGAGTTTCTAGGGTCATAATGTGATACAATCCAATGTATTTGACTGATTATTAGAGTTAAAGATTTGGAGTGTTTAGACAACACTTATACCCATTTTGTCCCAAAACAGGCTAAAACCGAGAAAACATTGGTTAAAAGCAGTAAACAGCTTTGTTAGTGTTTTTAGGGTCAAAATGTGATACAATCCAATGTATTTGACTAATTATAAGAGTTAGAGTTGGATTTGGAGTGTTTAGACAACACTTATACCCATTTTGTCCCAAAACAGGCTAAAACCGAGAAAACATTGCTTAGAAGCAGTAAACAGCTTTGTTAGTGTTTCTAGGGTCATAATGTGATACAATCCAATGTATTTGACTAATTATAAGAGTTAGAGTTGGATTTGGAGTGTTTAGACAACACTTATGCCCATTTTGTCCCAAAACAGGCTAAAACCGAGAAAACGGGCTAAAACCGAAAAAACATTGCTTAGAAGCAGTAAAAAGCTTTGTTAGAGTTTCTAGGGTCATAATGTGATACAATCCAATGTATTTGACTAATTATAAGAGTTAGAGTTAGATTTTGAGTGTTTAGATAACACTTATGCCCATTTTGTCCCAAAACAGGCTAAAACCGAGAAAACATTGGTTTGAAGCAGTAAACAGCTTTTTTAGTGTTTGTAGGGTCAGAATGTGATACAATCCAATGTACTTGACTAAATATGAGAAATAGAGTTGGATTTATAGTCCTTAAACAACACTTATCCCCATTTGTCCCAAAACGGGCTAAAACCGACAAAACATTGCTTAGAAGCAGTAACAAGCGTTGTTAGTGTTTTTAGGGTGACAATGTGATACAATCCAATGTATTTGACTAATTATAAGAGTTAGAGTTGGATTTGGAGTGTTTAGACAACACTTATGCCCATTTTGTCCCAAAACAGGCTAAAACCGAGAAAACATTGGTTAGAAGCAGTAAACAGCTTTTTTAGTGTTTGTAGGGTCAGAATGTGATACAATCCAATGTACTTGACTAAATATGAGAAATAGAGTTGGATTTATAGTGCTTAAACAACACTTATCCCCATTTGTCCCAAAACGGGCTAAAACCGACAAAACATTGCTTAGAAGCAGTAACAAGCGTTGTTAGTGTTTTTAGGGTGACAATGTGATACAATCCAATGTATTTGACTAATTATAAGAGTTAGAGTTGGATTTGGAGTGTTTAGACAACACTTATGCCCATTTTGTCCCAAAACAGGCTAAAACCGAGAAAACGGGCTAAAACCGAGAAAACATTGCTTAGAAGCAGTAAACAGCTTTTTTAGAGTTTCTAGGGTCATAATGTGACACAATCCAATGTATTTGACTGATTATTAGAGTTAGAGATGGATTTGGAGTGTTTAGACAACACTTATACCCATTTTGTCCCAAAACAGGCTAAAACTGAGAAAACATTGGTTAGAAGCCGTAAACAGCTTTGTTAGTGTTTGTAGGGTCAGAATGTGATACAATCCAATGTACTTGACTAAATATAAGAGTTAGAGTTGGCTTTGGAGTGCTTAGACAACACTTATCCCCATTTTGTCCCAAAACAGGCTAAAACTGAGAAAACATTGGTTAGAAGCAGTAAACAGCTTTGTTAGTGTTTGTAGAGTCATAATGTGATACAATCCAATGTATTTGACTCATTATAAGAGTTAGAGTTAGATTTGGAGTGTTTAGACAACACTTATGCCCATTTTGTCCCAAAACAGTCTAAAACCGAGAAAACAGGATAAAACCGAGAAAACATTGCTTAGAAGCAGTAAACAGCTTTGTTAGAGTGTCTAGGGTCATAATGTGATACAATCCAATGCATTTGACTGATTATTAGAGTTAAAGTTGGATTTGGAGTGTTTAGACAACACTTATACCCATTTTGTCCCAAAACAGGCTAAAACCGAGAAAACATTGGTTAGAAGCAGTAAACAGCTTTGTTAGTGTTTTTAGGGTCAAAATGTGATACAATCCAATGTATTTAACTAACTATAAGAGTTAGAGTTGGATTTGGAGTGTTTAGACACCACTGATGCCCATTTTGTCCCAAAAAGGCTAAAACCGAGAAAACATTGCTTAGAAGCAGTAAACAGCTTTTTTAGAGTTTCTAGGGTCATAATGTGACAAAATCCAATGTATTTGACTGATTATTAGACTTAGTTATGGATTTGGAGTGTTTAGACAACACTTATACCCATTTTGTCCCAAAACAGGCTAAAACCGAGAAAACATTGGTTAGAAGCAGTAAACAGCTTTGTTAGTGTTTGTAGGGTCAAAATGTGATACAATCCAATGTACTTGACTAAATATAAGAGTTAGAGTTGGATTTGGAGTGTTTAGACAACACTTATCCCCATTTTGTCCCAAAACAGGCTAAAACCGAGAAAACATTGCGTAGAAGCAGTAAACAGCTTTGTTAGTGTTCTAGGGTCACAATGTGATACAATCCAATGTATTTGACTAATTATAAGAGTTAGAGTTGGATTTGGAGTGTTTAGACAACACTTATGCCCATTTTGTCCCAAAAAAGGCTAAAACCGAGAAAACGGGCTAAAACCGAGAAAACATTGCTTAGAAGCAGTAAACAGCTAGAGTTTCTAGGGTCATAATGTGATACAATCCAATGTATTTGACTGATTATTAGAGTTAGAGATGGATTTGGAGTGTTTAGACAACACTTATACCCATTTTGTCCCAAAACAGGCTAAAACCGACAAAACATTGGTTAGAAGCAGTAGACAGCTTTGTTAGTGTTTGTAGGGTAAGAATGTGATACAATCCAATGTATTTGACTAATTATAAGAGTTAGAGTTGGATTTGGAGTGTTTAGACAACACTTATGCCCATTTTGTCCCAAAACAGGCTAAAACCGAGAAAACGGGCTAAAACCGAAAAAACATTGCTTAGAAGCAGTAAAAAGCTTTGTTAGAGTTTCTAGGGTCATAATGTGATACAATCCAATGTATTTGACTAATTATAAGAGTTAGAGTTTGATAGGATTTCCCTAGGACTAGAACTCTGATGAAGGCTGATAACTGAGTGAAAGGTGATGTGGACGGAAGGTGATGATGAACAGATGATTTTGGGTGATGATGTATGAAGATCGAAGGAAGAAACAATGGTTTGATGGGGATAGATGTTTAGATGGTTGTATGGAACGAAACAAGAAGGGTTTCTGAATCACAAAGTGTATAGAAACCCAGAATTCAAGAACGCATTCAAAAATCAAAGTGAGGAAGAAAGATCAACAATTCAAGTTACAACATCATTCTTCGCTAAAGAACAAAGAGGCGTAGCTGGGGTTTATAATTAACCCTAGGCTCGACACTCCAAACAACATGAAGTTCAAAATAAAACAACAAGACGTTTAAAGGAAATAAGAAAACAGCAAACAGTGACCTGTAGTAGTACAGAAGTCACTTGTACTAGTACAGAAGTACATTATTCCCATTGGTAATGACTTCTAGATAACTCGACGTAGTGATCCATTTGCCTCATTAAAACCATGCTAAGAAACCCAAAGTGGGACAAAAACTCAGCTATGGGAAAAAGAGTACAAACTTCACACCTAAGTTACCTAGTTATCATTACCGGGTGAAGTCTTCATGGTGGATATGTTGAAGACTTGGATCTCGGAAGTCGAATGACCCATCAGCTATGAGTGAATGAGCTTCTTTGGCCATCTCCTTAGCTTTGAACGAGTGATCCTTCCCACGATCTCGTTTCTCTGCAGCTTCTGACCTTGCTAGCCACGATCATATCATCCTCCCCTCTTCAAAAGGATTTGTCCTCAAATCGGAATCTGCATAATAAGGAAGCAAGTCAGAAACATTGAATGTTGAAGATACATTATACTTACCTTGAAGATCAATTTAGGCGTTGTCGTTGATCTTCTTGATGACTTCAAATGGACCATCAGCTCGTGGTAGAAGCTTGCCTTCCTTTCTTCTGGGAATCTATCCTTGCGTAAGTGAATCCACACTAAGTCTCTTCAAAACGAGCTCATGTCTGCCCTTGTTCGCATGCTTCTCGTATGTTTTTGTCCTGTTCTCTATGTTCTCCTTAGCTTTAGCATGTATCCTCTCACCTGTTCAGCCTTTTCTTTGCCATCAAAGCTACACTTCACACTTAAAGGTAAAGAAATCAAGTCTAGAGGTGATTGTGGATTAAAACCATAAACAATTTCAAAAGGAGAGAATAGAGTAGCAGAATGCTTAGCGTGATTATAAGCAACTCAACATGTGGTAGACATTCTTCCCATGACTTGAGATTGCTTCTCACTAAGGTCCTTAGGAGTGTAGATAGCGTCCTGTTCACCACTTCGTTGCCCATCATTGCGGGTGACATGTGGTTGAGAATGATAGCTTGGTTCCCAGCTTAGCCCATAACGTCCTCCAGAAGTGTCCTAGAAATTTTGTATCTCGGTCTGAGACAATTACTTGAGGCATCCCATGTAAGCGTACTACTTCCCTGAAAACAAGTTAGCTACAATAATGCATCGTCCGTCTTATGACTTGCAATGAAGTGAGCCATCTTGCTAAACCTGTCAACCACAACAAAAATCGAATCTCTACCATTTCTGGTTCGAGGTAAGCCAAGAACAAAATCCATAGAAATATGAGTCCAAGGTTGAGAAGGGATAGGTAGAGGAGTGTACAAGCCGTGGGGCTGTACCTTACCCTTCGCCATTTTGCAGATATGGCACCTAGAACAAACCTTCTCAACGTCTTTCTTCATTTGAGGCCAATAGAAGTGTTCTTGCAGTCCAAGTAGAGTCTTTGACACTCCGAAATGTCCAGCTAGTCCACCTCCGTGAGCTCTCGTTCAGCTCCCTCATGGATCCTCTTGGTATGCACAATCGGTCCTTAAAGAACAGATATCCATCCTGCCTATAATAGTTTTCAAAAGCAAACTTATGGCACTTGCCATAGCTCTCAGCAAAATCGATGTCAGTCTCATAAAGTTCTACTATTCTATCAAAACCTTCAAGCTTAGAAGACAAAGTAGAAATGAGAGTGTACCTCCTGGATAATGCATCGGCGACTACATTATCCTTACCTTTCTTGTACTTAACCGTGTAGGGAAAAGTCTCAATGAACTCCATCCATCGGGCATGTCTCTTGTTAAGCTTCTGTCCTTTGAGATGCTTCAGGGACTCATGATCAGTGTGAATAACAAACTCCTTGGGCCACAGATAATGCTGCCACGTTTGAAGAGCTCGAACCAAGGCATACAGCTCCTTGTCATAGGTAGGATAGTTCAATGTCGATCCTCCTAGCTTCTCACTGAAGTAAGCTACTGGTTTCCTGTCCTGCATCAAAACAGCACCTATACCCACTCCGGAGGCATCACATTCAATCTCAAAAGTTTTCATAAAGTCAGGAAGTAGAGAATAGGGGCAGTGATAAGCTTCTCTTTTAAGGCTGAAAACGCCTTCTCTTGTGCTTCCTCCCATCTGAATCCTACACTTCTTGATAACTTCGTAAGTGGCGCTGCAATAGTACTGAAGTCTTGAACAAATCGCCTATAGAATCCTGCTAGTCCATGAAAGCTCCGACTTCTGCCACGTTTGGGGTGTTGCCACCTTGATAGCCTTGACCTTCTCATCGTCCACTCTAACTCCTTCTGCACTGACAACAAAGCCTAGAAAACGACCTCGTAGTAAGAATGAACATTTAGCAAAATTAGCAAAGAGGATTGAGAACGAAGAACATTTAGAACTTGGCGGATGTGTTCTAAGTGTTCTTCTAGACCTTGCTGTAAATGAGGATGTCGTCGAAGTACACAACCACGAAGACGCCTATGAAAGGTCTGAGCATGATTCATTAAACGCATGAAGGTGCTAGGAGCAGTGAGACCAAACGGCATGACTAGCCATTCGTAGAGCCCTTGCTTGGTCTTGAAGGCTGTTTTCCATTCATCTCCTTCCTTCATTCTGATCTGATGATACCCACTCTTCAAATCTATCTTTGAGAAGACTGTGGAGCCACATAACTCGTCCAGCATGTCATCTAATCTCGGAATCGGATGTCGTACTTCACTGTAATGTTGTTAATAGCTCTGCAGTCAACACACATCCTCCATGATCCATCTTTCTTTGGTACAAGCAAAACTGGTACTGCACATGGACTGAGACTCTCGGATATGTCCTTGCTCATCAGCTCTTCTACTTGCTTCGAAGCTCTTTAGTTTCTACTGGATTAGTTCTGTAAGCTGGTCTGTTCGGTAGAGCTGAACCTGGTACCAAATCAATCTGATGCTCTATCCCACGTATTGGAGGCAAGCCTGGAGGTATCTCTTCTGGAAACACATCCTTGTACTCCTCTATAATCTCTATCATCTGGCGTGGAAGCTCTTCTGCTGATTTAGTACTGGTGAGTGTCTCTTTATAAACAAACATGAATGTGGTCATCTCTGGATCAAATAGCTTGTTGAACTCGCTGTGATTGATGTACAGGCTGTGAGACACTTTCTCTGTATCCTTGCGGTTCATGTGAAGCTGGTCCTTGTAGATTTCGCTGGGTGTAAGTGGTAGAAGAGTAACCTTGCGTCCCTTGAACTCAAACGATTGCTTGTTGGTGTAGCCATCATGAAACACCTTTCTGTCGAACTGCCATGGTCTTCCCAAAGGATATGACTTGACTTCATTGGAATCACATCACAAAGCAGCTCATCCTCATACTTCCCAATCGTTAGTTTCACCATCACTTGCTGCGAAACTGTCAAAGCTCCCTTGTTGTTCAACCACTGCAACTGGTAAGGTCTTGGATGTGAAGTGGTTTTGAGATTAAGCTTCTGTACCATCCTCACTAGCTGCATTAGTACAGCTTCCACCATCAACGATCAAGGTGCAGACCTTGTCTTGAACCATACACCGTGTGAAATAGGTTCTCACGCTGTCCTCTATCCTGGATGAATCTGAACACTTAAAGCTCTGCGTGCGACCAACATCTCCCCATGACTGCTGGTTCTCCTTCTTCACCGAATTCAGACTCTGGTTCACTCTCTGAACTGTCTACTGGCACAATCTCTCCTCCTTCTTGAAGAAGAAACATCTTCTTGTTAGGACAGTCTCTGGAATAATGCCCCATTCCTTGGCATTTGAAACACCTGATGTGACTTGTAGAAGTGCTACTCTTAGGCTTGAAATCGATCTTAACTTCCTCTTTGACTGTGGCTGCGGGTTTGCTGTCTTTGGTGAAGGCGGGTTTACTGAATTCTCTTGGCTTAGACATGTTAGGCGTAAATGTTGTCCTCACCCCCTTTCTCTTGATCTGCGATTCAATCAACTCCCTTATGTACCATTTCTTGCACATCTTCATAGTCTGCAACTCTACCTTGTCTTGAATCTCTCTGTTCAACCCTCCAAGAAACCTAGACATAACCATGTCTTCACTTTCTCTTAGATCAGCCCTGATCATAAGCGTTTCCAGCTCTTGGTAGTAATCTCTAACAGCCTTAGTACCTTGAATGAGACGCCTAAGCTTGTTAAGAATCTCTCTCTGGTAGTGTGTAGGCACAAACTTCTTTCTCATCTGAGTGATTAGCTGTTCCCATGTAGTGATAGCTCTCTCTGTCGATGTCTAGTGAGTCCCAACTGCTCCCACCACAACAAAGCATAACCATTGAATTCGGATATGGCTATTCACCTTGTTCAACTCATAGGTACCTTGAACTTGAAAGTTCGACTCCATCTTCCTTTCCCAGTCTAGATAAGTTTCTGGATCATTGGTACCATGGAACGAAGGATACTGAATTTTGAGGTGCTTCAGCTGCTGCCTCAAAGGATCATAATTCCTGCCATGATCTCGGTTTCTGTTTCTCCTCATTGTCTCTTGACTATGGTCTGAAACTTCTTCTTCTTCAGAATATCTCTATCTGACTCAATGTAGATTCGATGCCCATATGGCTCAGCTGTCGTGGACGTATATGTTCTCTCCAGTTCTGCGATGCCTCTTTCTGTGCCTTGAGTGTTTCTTCTCTGATTGAAACAAGTCTCTTCCCCAGTAGGTGACTGAACGGTTCTGATCCGTGTGTTTGGAGGAAGCTCCCACGTGAGCCTTTCCTTTAGCTAAACGAAGGGCTTCATTAGGGCTAGGCGGGTCTGAAGAACTCTGTTCAAGCACTAGATGCGTGAGCTATGTCTTTGAACTGTTTCTCAAACTTGTTACTGAGCTGCTCCATCTGCTGAAACTGAGTAGACATTGTCTTGTTTGCTTCTGCTATTTGCTTAGACATGGCTTGGTTCAAAGCTTCCATAGCTTCAGAAAGCTCCATTGTACCTGCAAATTAAAGAAGAAACTCGCAGTAAATTGTTCTTGAATGAGAAAAAAACGAAAATAAACTCTAAGACTCTGAATTTTAAACAAGCAAACACGACTTGCAGACCTAATGTCGAGCAAGACTATAAGAAAAGAAAAATCGAACAATACCAAACCCTATAGCTAACAAACTCGAAATAACTAAACCCTAATTGCAGTCTATTTCAAACAACACAAAACTAACTCCTAAACTCACGAACTCGATCTAGACACAACGAATTAACAAAAATTCAAACCCTAAAACTAAACAAACGAAATTAAGCAACAAAAAACGAGATTAGGTTTTAGAATCGCTTAGCCTTGGCACAGAGTTGGCTCGATACCACATGATAGGATTTCCCTAGGACTAGAACTCTGATGAAGGCTGATAACTGAGTGAAAGGTGATGTGGACGGAAGGTGATGATGAACAGATGATTTTGGGTGATGATGTGTGAATCGAAGGAAGAAACAATGGTTTGATGGAGATAGATGTTTAGATGGTTGTATGGAACGAAACAAGTGAAGGGTCTCTGAATCACAAAGTGTATAGAAACCCAGAATTCAAGAACGCATTCAAGAAATCAAAGTGAGGAAGAAAGATCAACAATTCAAGTTACAACATCATTCTTCGCTAAAGAACAAAGAGGCGTAGCTTTGGGGTTTTATAATTAACCCTAGGCTCGACACTCCAAACAACATGAAGTTCAAAATAAAACAACAAGACGTTTAAAGGAAATAAGAAAACAGCAAACGTCTCGGTGACCTGTAGTAGTACAGAAGTCACTTGTACTAGTACAGAAGTACATTATTCCCCATTGGTAATGACTTCTAGATAACTTGACGTAGTGATCCATTTGCCTCATTAAAAACCATGCTAAGAAAACCCAGTGGGACAAAACTCAGCTATGGGAAAGAGAGTACAAACTTCACACCTAAGTTACCTAGTTATCATTACCGGGTGAAGTCTTCATGGTGGATATGTTGAAGACTTGGATCCTCGGGAAGTCGAATGACCCATCAGCTATGAGTGAATGAGCTTCCTTGGCCATCTCCTTAGCTCTTGAACGAGTGATCCTTCCCACGATCTCTGGTTTCTCTGCAGCTTCTGACTCCTTGCTAGCCACGATCATATCAGAGTTAGATTTGGAGTGTTTAGACAACACTTATACCCATTTTGTCCCAAAATAGGCTAAAACCGAGAAAACATTGGTTTGAAGCAGTAAACAGCTTTTTTAGTGTTTGTAGGGTCAGAATATGATACAATCCAATGTACTTGACTAAATATGAGAAATAGAGTTGGATTTATAGTGCTTAAACAACACTTATCCCCATTTTTCCCAAAACGGGCTAAAACCGACAAAACATTGCTTAGAAGCAGTAAACAGCGTTGTTAGTGTTTCTAGGGTGACAATGTGATACAATCCAATGTATTTGACTAATTATAAGAGTTAGAGTTGGATTTGGAGTGTTTAGACAACACTTATGCCCATTTTGTCCCAAAACAGGCTAAAACCGAGAAAACGGGCTAAAACCGAAACATCGCTTAAAAGCAGTAAACAGCTTTTTTTAGAGTTTCTAGGGTCAGAATGTGACACAATCCAATGTATTTGACTGATTATTAGAGTTAGAGATGCATTTGGAGTGTTTAGACAACACTTATACCCATTTTGTCCCAAAACAGGCTAAAACTGAGAAAACATTGGTTAGAAGCAGTAAACAGCTTTGTTAGTGTTTGTAGGGTCAGAATGTGATACAATCCAATGTATTTGACTCATTATAAGAGTTAGAGTTGGATTTGGAGTGTTTAGACAACACTTATGCCCATTTTGTCCCAAAACACTAAAACCGAGAAAACAGGATAAAACCGAGAAAACATTGCTTAGAAGCAGTAAACAGCTTTGTTAGAGTGTCTAGGGTCATAATGTGATACAATCCAATGCATTTGACTGATTATTAGAGTTAAAGTTGGATTTGGAGTGTTTAGACAACACTTATACCCATTTTGTCCCAAAACAGGCTAAAACCGACAAAACATTGGTTAGAAGCAGTAGACAGCTTTGTTAGTGTTTGTAGGGTAAGAATGTGATACAATCCAATGTATTTGACTAATTATAAGAGTTAGAGTTAGATTTGGAGTGTTTAGACAACACTTATGCCCATTTTGTCCCAAAACAGGCTAAACCCGAGAAAACATTGGTTTGAAACAGTAAACAGCTTTTTTAGAGTTTGTAGGGTCAGAATGTGATACAATCCAATGTACTTGACTAAATATGAGAAATAGAGTTGGATTAATAGTGCTTAAACAACACTTATCCCCATTTGTCCCAAAACGGGCTAAAACCGACAAGACAATGGTTAGAAGCAGAACAGCGTTGTTAGTGTTTCTAGGGTCACAATGTGATACAATCCAATGTATTTGACTAATTATAAGAGTTAGAGTTGGATTTGAGTGTTTAGACAACACTTATGCCCATTTTGTCCCAAAAGCTCCAAAAGGCTAAAACCGAGAAAACGGGCTAAAACCTAGAAAACATTGCTTAGAAGCAGTAAACAGCTTTTAGAGTTTCTAGGGTCATAATGTGATACAATCCAATGTATTTGACTGATTATTAGAGTTAGAGATGGATTTGGAGTGTTTAGACAACACTTATACCCATTTTGTCCCAAAACAGGCTAAAACCGAGAAAACATTTGTTAGAAGCAGTAAACAGCTTTGTTAGTTTGTAGGGTCAGAATGTGATACAATCCAATGTATTTGACTAATTATAAGATAGAGTTGGATTTGGAGTGTTTAGACAACACTTATGCCCATTTTGTCCCAAAACAGGCTAAAACCGAGAAAACATTGGCTTAGAAGCAGTAAACAGCTTTTTAGTGTTTGTAGGGTCAGAATGTGATACAATCCAATGTACTTGACTAAATATGAGAGTTAGAGTTGGATTTGGAGTGTTTACAACACTTATCCCCATTTGTCCCAAAACAGGCTAAAACCGAGAAAACATTGCTTAGAAGCAGTAAACAGCTTTGTTAGTGTTTCTAGGGTCACAATGTGATACAATCCAATGTATTTGACTAATTATAAGAGTTAGAGTTGGATTTGGAGTGTTTAGACAACACTTACATTTTGTTCAAACAGGCTAAAACCCGCTTTGCTTAGAATATAAACAGCTTTGCATCTTTTGCTATCCATTTTCACCATTATTGCATAGCTTTATTGCATTGTATCAAATTTTCATGCATAAACAGGTGATTTTGGAGTCAAGGAGCATGGAAGCAATGTTGAGGAAGGAGTGAAGCAATCATGAAGGGAAAGCAAGAGAGTTAAGGCTGAAATACCAAGGTCCGGAGTCCTACAATCCACTTACCTGACACTCGACCGGTGCTGAGGAGGACTCGACCGAGTGGACAATGCACGAGAAGCCAGCTCGACCTGCCACTGACCGAGCACAGGTCGAGTTGACTGAGTCAGTTGGACTATTTTGTCTTTTAGCATTTTTAGGGCTTCCACTCCCTCCTATATAAAGCCTTGTACCCGCAGCCACAAAAAGAGTCACTAAGAGTCTTTTTAGATATTCTCAAACCTAGTATTTACCTTGGGATTTATTTCTTTGCTTTTTATTCCTGTCTTGTATTTGAAAAGACTAAATTTCATTATTGTTAGCTTGAATAACTTTCTTAATATTGAATTTAAGTTTCATTTCTTTTTCAATATTGTAGATCTTTGTTTTATCTATCTAATGATGCAAGTTTCAATCTTTTCTCGGGTTTATGATTTTGATGTTTATCATGTGTTCTTGTGAGTAGAAGCTAGATCTTGAGGATGGGTTAGGCTGGCCAGAATGAGGTTTGTTTGGTTTTGACTCAAGCTTGATTGTTGTAGATCTCTTCTAGGGTAGATATTCTTAATGTTGATCCTATATCCGAGAAGGTAGGATCTGGATTTCAAGCATCTTACATCACACCAATGTTTAAGAGGCATAGATAAGGCTAGATCTAGAGCTTACCATCTTGCTTGCTAAGAGATTAGAAGTTTTGTTTGGTATGACATATTTCTTACTGCCTGCTTGTGTAGATTATTTACTATGTGAGAGCAAGTCTAGAAATGCATAGGTTTGATTGTTTCTTGACCATGAGAGTGGGAGAAACTTGTCTTGGATTCATATGTCTAGAGATTAGCTCATGTTGTTTGAGATTTGTTTGATCAAGTTAGATAGCCTCAATCATTAGTCCAGCCCATGAATCCCTCCCCAAGTCCTTCTTGTTTATTGATTTTTCAGTTTAATCCCGTTGCTTGATTGTAGTTTGATCTGTCTTTGCATTACTCGTTTACCGCATTGCTAGTTTGGAGCGTTTAGTCTAGCTTCGACCACTCACTCGACCTACACAGGTCTAAAACCGCCGAGTTCATCTCTAGCTCTATTTATGATTTGTGATTGTCTTGTTTATTCTTGTTCCAGATTTGATGCATCCATTTAGTGTCCCTGCTCATTATTGTCTTGCATTTGTTATTTAGCTTAGTTTTCTGCTTCTGCCCATTGCATCATTACTGTCTTAATCATTCTATTTCATTTGCATTTAGTTCTTAGTTCATTTAGTTTACCTTCTGCACTTTACACTTTCATCATAGGATTGTTTAGTGGCAACATCCTTTCATCCAGGTTTAAACAGACTTTATGCATATCTTAACCAAGCTTTTACAACCACTAAACTGATTGATACCCCTTATACTGCAACTGCATAAGGGGAATTGAAACACCTTACCATCATCATTGCATACATTCATCATTGATTCCATCTTATATCCACCATAAAATACCTTGTTTCACACTTATGCCCATTTTGTCCCAAAACAGGCTAAAACCGAGAAACGGGCTAAAACCGAGAAACATTGCTTAAAAGCAGTAAACAGCTAGAGTTTCTAGGGTCAGAATGTGATACAATCCAATGTATTTGACTGATTATTAGAGTTAGAGATGGATTTGGAGTGTTTAGACAACACTTATACCCATTTTGTCCAAAACAGGCTAAAACCGAAAACATTGGTTAGAAGCAGTAAACAGCTTTGTTAGTGTTTGTAGGGTCAAAATGTGATACAATCCAATGTACTTGACTAAATATAAGAGTTAGAGTTGGATTTGGAGTGTTAGACAACACTTATGCCCATTTTGTCCCAAAACAGGCTAAACCGAGAAAACATTGTTTGAAGCAGTAAACAGCTTTTTAGTGTTTGTAGGGTCAGAATGTGATACAATGTACTTGACTAAATATGAGAAATAGAGTTGGATTTATAGTCTTAACAACACTTATCCCATTTGTCCCAAAACGGGCTAAAACCGACAAAACATTGCTTAGAAGCAGTAAACAGCTTTGTTAGTGTTTCTAGGGTGACAATGTGATACAATCCAATGTATTTGACTAATATAAGAGTTAGAGTTGGATTTGGAGTGTTTAGACAACACTTATGCCCATTTTGTCCCAAAACAAAGGCTAAAACGAGAAAAGAAAAGGCTAAACCAGAAAACATTGCTTAGAAGCAGTAAACAGCTTTTTTAGAGTTTCTAGGGTCAATGTGATACAATCCAATGTATTTGACTGATTATTAGAGTTAGAGATGGATTTGGAGTGTTTAGACAACACTTACCCATTTTGTCCCAAAACAGGCTAAAACCGACAAAACATTTGTTAGAAGCAGTAAACAGCTTTGTTAGTGTTTGTAGGGTCAGAATGTGATACAATCCAATGTATTTGACTAATTATAAGAGTTAGAGTTGGATTTGGAGTGTTTAGACAACACTTATCCCCATTTTTCCCAAAACAGGCTAAAACCGAGAAAACATTGGCTTGAAGCAGTAAACAGTTTTAGTGTTTGTAGGGTGAATGTGATACAATCCAATGTACTTGACTAAATATGAGAGTTAGAGTTGGATTTGGAGTGCTTAAACAACACTTATCCCCATTTGTCCCAAAACAGGAAACCCGAGAAAACATTGCTTAGAAGTAACAAGCGTTGTAGTAGTGTTTAGGGTGATAATGTGATACAATCCAATGTATTTGACTAATTATAAGAGAGTTGGATTTGGAGTGTTTAGACAACACTTATGCCCATTTTGTCCCAAAACAGGCTAAAACCGAAAACGGGCTAAACCGAGAAAACATTGCTTAGAAGCAGTAAACAGCTTTTTTAGAGTTTCTAGGGTCAGAATGTGATACAATCCAATGTATTTGACTGATTATTAGAGTTAGAGATGGATTTGGAGTGTTTAGACAACACTTATACCCATTTTGTCCCAAAACAGGCTAAAACCGAGAAAACATTGGTTAGAAGCAGTAAACAGCTTTGTTAGTGTTTGTATCATAATGTGATACAATCCAATGTACTTGACTAAATATAAGAGTTGGATTTGGAGTGTTTAGACAACACTTATCCCCATTTGTCCCAAAACAGGCAAACCGAGAAAACATTGGTTAGAAGCAGTAAACAGCTTTGTTAGTGTTTGTAGGGTCATAATGTGATACAATCCAATGTATTTGACTAATTATAAGAGTTAGAGTTGGATTTGGAGTGTTTAGACAACACTTATGCCCATTTTGTCCCAAAACGGCTAAACCGACAAAACATTGTTAGAAGCAGTAAAAGCTTTGTTAGTGTTTCTAGGGTGACAATGTGATACAATCCAATGTATTTGACTAATTATAAGAGTTAGAGTTGGATTTGGAGTGTTTAGACAACACTTATGCCCATTTTGTCCCAAAACAGGCTAAAACCGAGAAAACGGGCTAAAACCGAGAAAACATTGCTTAAAGCAGAAAGCTTTTTAGAGTTTCTAGGGTCAGAATGTGATACAATCCAATGTATTTGACTGATTATTAGAGTTAGAGATGGATTTGGAGTGTTTAGACAACACTTATACCCATTTTGTCCCAAAACAGGCTAAAACCGAGAAAACATTGGTTAGAAGCAGTAAACAGCTTTGTTAGTGTTTGTAGGGTCAGAATGTGATACAATCCAATGTACTTGACTAAATATAAGAGTTAGAGTTGGCTGGAGTGCTTAGACAACACTTATCCCCATTTTGTCCCAAAACAGGCTAAAACTGAGAAAACATTGGTTAGAAGCAGTAAACAGCTTTGTTAGTGTTTTAGGGTCATAATGTGATACAATCCAATGTATTTGACTCATTATAAGAGTTAGAGTTAGATTTGGAGTGTTTAGACAACACTTATGCCCATTTTGTCCCAAAACAGGCAAAACCGGAAAACGGGCTAAAACCGAGAAAACATTGCTTAGAAGCAGTAAACAGCTTTGTTAGAGTTTCTAGGGTCATAATGTGATACAATCCAATGACTGATTATTAGAGTTAAAGTTGGATTTGGAGTGTTTAGACAACACTTATACCCATTTTGTCCCAAAACAGGCTAAAACCGAGAAAACATTGGTTAGAAGCAGTAAACAGCTTTGTTAGTGTTTTTAGGGTCAAAATGTGATACAATCCAATGTATTTAACTAACTATAAGAGTTAGAGTTGGATTTGGAGTGTTTAGACACCACTAATGCCCATTTTGTCCCAAAACGCTAAAACCGAGAAAACATTGCTTAGAAGCAGTAAACAGCTTTTTTAGAGTTTCTAGGGTCATAATGTGACACAATCCAATGTATTTGACTGATTATTAGAGTTAGAGTTGGATTTGGAGTGTTTAGACAACACTTATACCCATTTTGTCCCAAAACGGGCTAAAACCGAGAAAACATTGCTTAGAAGCAACAAGCTTTGTTAGTGTTTCTAGGGTCACAATGTGATACAATCCAATGTATTTGACTAATTATAAGAGTTAGAGTTGGATTTGGAGTGTTTAGACAACACTTATGCCCATTTTGTCCCAAAACAGCTAAAACTGAAAACGGGCTAAAACAAACTGGTTAAACCTAGAAAACATTGCTTGAAGTAGTAAACAGCTTTTAGAGTTTCTAGGGTCATAATGTGATACAATCCAATGTATTTGACTGATTATTAGAGTTAGAGTTGGATTTGGAGTGTTTAGACAACACTTATACCCATTTTGTCCCAAAACAGGCTAAAACCGAGAAAACATTTGTTAGAAGCAGTAAACAGCTTTGTTAGTGTTTGTAGGGTCAGAATGTGATACAATCCAATGTATTTAATTATAAGAGTTAGAGTTGGATTTGGAGTGTTTAGACAACACTTATGCCCATTTTGTCCCAAAACAGGCTAAAACCGAGAAAACATTGGCTTAGAAGCAGTAAACAGCTTTTTTAGTGTTAGAGGGTGAATGTGATACAATCCAATGTACTTGACTAAATATGAGAGTTAGAGTTGGATTGAGTGTTTAACAACACTTATCCCCATTTGTCCCAAAACAGGCTAAAACCAGAAAACATTGCTTAGAAGCAGTAAACAGCTTTGTTAGTGTTTCTAGGGTCACAATGTGATACAATCCAATGTATTTGACTAATTATAAGAGTTAGAGTTGGATTTGGAGTGTTTAGACAACACTTATGCCCATTTTGTCCCAAAAAGGCTAAAACCGAGAAAACGGGCTAAACCGAGAAAACAGCTTTTTAAAGCAGTAACAGCTTTGGAGTTTCTAGGTCAGAATGTACAATCCAATGTATTTGACTGATTATTAGAGTTAGAGATGGATTTGGAGTGTTTAGACAACACTTATACCCATTTTGTCCCAAAACAGGCTAAAACCGAGAAACATTGGTTAGAAGCAGTAAACAGCTTTGTTAGTGTTTGTAGGGTCAAATGTGATACAATCCAATGTACTTGACTAAATATAAGAGTTAGAGTTGGATTTGGAGTGCTTAGACAACACTTATCCCCATTTGTCCCAAAACAGGCTAAAACCGAGAAAACATTGTTAGAAGCAGTAAACAGCTTTGTTAGTGTTTGTAGGGTCATAATGTGATACAATCCAATGTATTTGACTAATTATAAGAGTTAGAGTTGGATTTGGAGTGTTTAGACAACACTTATGCCCATTTTGTCCCAAAACGGGCTAAAACCGACAAACATTGCTTAGAAGCAAAAAGCTTTGTTAGTGTTTCTAGGGTGACAATGTGATACAATCCAATGTATTTGACTAATTATAAGAGTTAGAGTTGGATTTGGAGTGTTTAGACAACACTTATGCCCATTTTGTCCCAAAACAGGCTAAAACCGAGAAAACGGGCTAAAACCGAGAAAACATTGCTTAGAAGCAGTAAACAGCTTTTTAGAGTTTCTAGGGTCAGAATGTGATACAATCCAATGTATTTGACTGATTATTAGAGTTAGAGATGATTTGGAGTGTTTAGACAACACTTATACCCATTTTGTCCCAAAACAGGCTAAAACCGAGAAAACATTGGTTAAGTAAACAGCTTTGTTAGTGTTTGTAGGGTCAGAATGTGATACAATCCAATGTATTTGACTAAATATTAGAGTTAGAGTTGGCTTTGGAGTGCTTAGACAACACTTATACCCATTTTGTCCCAAAACAGGCTAAAACCGACAAAACATTGCTTAGAAGCAGTAAACAGCGTTGTTAGTGTTTCTAGGGTCAAAATGTGATACAATCCAATGTATTTGACTAATTATAAGTGTTAGAGTTCGATTTGGAGTGTTTAGACACCACTTATGCCCATTTTGTCCCAAAAAAGGCTAAAACCGAGAAAACGAGCTAATACCGGGGAAACATTGCTTAGAAGCAGTAAACAGCTTTGTTAGAGTTTCTAGGGTCATATTGTGATTCAATCCAATGCATTTGACTGACTATAAAAGTTAATGTTGGATTTGGAGTGTTTAGACAACACTTATACCCATTTTGTCCCAGAACAGGCTAAAACTGAGAAAACATTGGTTAGACGCTGTAAACAGCTTTGTTAATGTTTGTAGGGTCAGAATGTGATACAATCCAATGTACTTGACTAAATGTAAGAGTTAGAGTTGGCTTTGGAGTGCTTAGAAAACACTTATCCCCATTTTGTCCCAAAACAGGCTAAAACTGAGAAAACATTGGTTAGAAGCTATAAACAGCTTTGTTAGTGTTTGTAGGGTCAGAATGTGATACAATCCAATGTTTTTGACTGATTATTAGAGTTAGAGATGGATTTGGAGTGTTTAGACAACACTTATACCCATTTGTCCCAAAACGGGCTAAAACCGACAAAACATTGCTTAGAAGCAGTAAACAGCTTTGTTAGTGTTTCTAGGGGTAATGTGATACAATCCAATGTATTTGACTAATTATAAGAGTTAGAGTTGGATTTGGAGTGTTTAGACAACACTTATGCCCATTTTGTCCCAAAAAGGCTAAAACCGAGAAAACATTGCTTAGAAGCAGTAAACAGCTTTTTAGAGTTTCTAGGGTCATAATGTGATACAATCCAATGTATTTGACTGATTATTAGAGTTAGAGTTGGATTTGGAGTGTTTAGACAACACTTATCCCATTTGTCCCAAAACAGGCTAAAACCGACAAAACATTGCTTAGAAGCAGTAACAGCTTTGTTAGTGTTTCTAGGGTCACAATGTGATACAATCCAATGTATTTGACTAATTATAAGAGTTAGAGTTGGATTTGGAGTGTTTAGACAACACTTATGCCCATTTTGTCCCAAAACAGGCTAAACCGAGAAAACGGGCTAAACCGAGAAACAGAAAACATTGCTTAGAAGCAGTAAACAGCTTTTAGAGTTTCTAGGGTCATAATGTGATACAATCCAATGTATTTGACTGATTATTAGAGTTAGAGATGGATTTGGAGTGTTTAGACAACACTTATACCCATTTTGTCCCAAAACAGGCTAAAACCGACAAACATTTGTTAGAAGCAGTAAACAGCTTTGTTAGTGTTTGTAGGGTCAGAATGTGATACAATCCAATGTATTTGACTAATTATAAGAGTTAGAGTTGGATTTGGAGTGTTTAGACAACACTTATGCCCATTTTGTCCCAAACAGGCTAAAACCGAGAAAACATTGGCTTGAAGCAGTAAACAGCTTTTTAGTGTTTGTAGGGTCAGAATGTGATACAATCCAATGTACTTGACTAAATATGAGAGTTAGAGTTGGATTTGGAGTGTTTAAACAACACTTATCCCCATTTGTCCCAAAACGGGCTAAAACCGACAAAACATTGCTTAGAAGCAGTAACAGCTTTGTTAGTGTTTCTAGGTGACAATGTGATACAATCCAATGTATTTGACTAATTATAAGAGTTAGAGTTGGATTTGGAGTGTTTAGACAACACTTATGCCCATTTTGTCCCAAAAAGGCTAAAACCGAGAAAACGGGCTAAAACCTAGAAACATTGCTTAGAAGCAGTAAACAGCTTTTTTAGAGTTTCTAGGGTCATAATGTGACACAATCCAATGTATTTGACTGATTATTAGAGTTAGAGATGGATTTGGAGTGTTTAGACAACACTTATACCCATTTTGTCCCAAAACAGGCTAAAACCGAGAAAACATTGGTTAGAAGCAGTAAACAGCTTTGTTAGTGTTTGTAAGGTCAAAATGTGATACAATCCAATGTACTTGACTAAATATAAGAGTTAGAGTTGGATTTGGAGTGCTTAGACAACACTTATCCCCATTTGTCCCAAAACAGGCTAAAACCGACAAAACATTGGTTAGAAGCAGTAAACAGCTTTGTTAGTGTTTGTAGGGTCATAATGTGATACAATCCAATGTATTTGACTCATTATAAGAGGATAGATTTGGAGTGTTTAGACACTTATGCCCATTTTGTCCCAAAACGGGCTAAAACCGACAAAACATTAGAAGCAGTAACAAGCTTTGTTAGTGTTTTAACAATGTGATACAATCCAATGTATTTGACTAATTATAAGAGTTAGAGTTGGATTTGGAGTGTTTAGACAACACTTATGCCCATTTTGTCCCAAAACAGGCTAAAACCGAGAAAACGGGCTAAAACCGAGAAACATTGCTAGAAGCAGTAAACAGCTTTTTTTAGAGTTTCTAGGGTCAGAATGTGACACAATCCAATGTATTTGACTGATTATTAGAGTTAGAGATGCAGTTGGAGTGTTTAGACAACACTTATACCCATTTTGTCCCAAAACAGGCTAAAACTGAGAAAACATTGGTTAGAAGCAGTAAACAGCTTTGTTAGTGTTTGTTGGGTCATAATGTGATACAATCCAATGTATTTGACTAAATATAAGAGTTAGAGTTGGATTTGGAGTGCTTAGACAACACTTATCCCCATTTTGTCCCAAAACAGGCTAAAACTGAGAAAACATTGGTTAGAAGCAGTAAACAGCTTTGTTAGTGTTTGTTGGGTCATAATGTGATACAATCCAATGTATTTGACTCATTATAAGAGTTAGAGTTAGATTTGGAGTGTTTAGACAACACTTATGCCCATTTTGTCCCAAAACAGGCTAAAACCGAGAAAACAGGATAAAACCGAGAAAACATTGCTTAGAAGCAGTAAACAGCTTTGTTAGAGTTTCTAGGGTCATAATGTGATACAATCCAATGCATTTGACTGATTATTAGAGTTAAAGTTGGATTTGGAGTGTTTAGACAACACTTATACCCATTTTGTCCCAAAACAGGCTAAAACCGAGAAAACATTAGAAGCAGTAAACAGCTTTGTTAGTGTTTTAGGGTCAAAATGTGATACAATCCAATGTATTTAACTAACTATAAGAGTTAGAGTTGGATTTGGAGTGTTTAGACACCACTGATGCCCATTTTGTCCCAAAAAGGCTAAAACCGAGAAAACATTGCTTAGAAGCAGTAAACAGCTTTTTTAGAGTTTCTAGGGTCATAATGTGACAAAATCCAATGTATTTGACTGATTATTAGAGTTAGAGATGGATTTGGAGTGTTTAGACAACACTTATACCCATTTTGTCCCAAAACAGGCTAAAACCGAGAAAACATTGGTTAGAAGCAGTAAACAGCTTTGTTAGTGTTTGTAAGGTCAAAATGTGATACAATCCAATGTACTTGACTAAATATAAGAGTTAGAGTTGGATTTGGAGTGCTTAGACAACACTTATCCCCATTTGTCCCAAAACAGGCTAAAACTGAGAAAACATTGGTTAGAAGCAGTAAACAGATTTGTTAGTGTTTGTAGAGTCATAATGTGATACAATCCAATGTATTTGTCTCATTATAAGAGTTAGAGTTAGATTTGGAGTGTTTAGACAACACTTATGCCCATTTTGTCCCAAAACGGGCTAAAACCGACAAAACATTGCTTAGAAGCAGTAACAAGCGTTGTTAGTGTTTCTACGGTGACAATGTGATACAATCCAATGTATTTAACTAATTATAAGAGTTAGAGTTGGATTTGGAGTGTTTAGACAACACTTCTGCCCATTTTGTCCCAAAACAGGCTAAAACCGAGAAAACGGGCTAAAACCGAGAAAACATCGCTTAAAAGCAGTAAACAGCTTTTTTTCGAGTTTCTAGGGTCAGAATGTGACACAATCCAATGTATTTGACTGATTATTAGAGTTAGAGATGCATTTGGAGTGTTTAGACAACACTTATACCCATTTTGTCCCAAAACAGGCTAAAACTGAGAAAACATTGGTTAGAAGCAGTAAACAGCTTTGTTAGTGTTTGTAGGGTCAGAATGTGATACAATCCAATGTACTTGACTAAATATAAGAGTTAGAGTTGGCTTTGGAGTGCTTAGACAACACTTATCCCCATTTTGTCCCAAAACAGGCTAAAACTGAGAAAACATTGGTCAGAAGCAGTGAACAGCTTTGTTAGTGTTTGTAGGGTCAGAATGTGATACAATCCAAATTTACGACTCATTATAAGAGTTAGAGTTAGATTTGGAGTGTTTAGACAACACTTATGCCCATTTTGTCCCAAAACAGGCTAAAACCGAGAAAACAGGATAAAACCGAGAAAACATTGCTTAGAAGCAGTAAACAGCTTTGTTAGAGTGTCTAGGGTCATAATGTGATACAATCCAATGCATTTGACTGATTATTAGAGTTAAAGTTGGATTTGGAGTGTTTAGACAACACTTATACCCATTTTGTCCCAAAACAGGCTAAAACCGAGAAAACATTGGTTAGAAGCAGTAAACAGCTTTGTTAGTGTTTTTTGGGTCAAAATGTGATACAATCCAATGTATTTAACTAACTATAAGAGTTAGAGTTGGATTTGGAGTGTTTAGACACCACTAATGCCCATTTTGTCCCAAAAAGGCTAAAACCGAGAAAACATTGCTTAGAAGCAGTAAACAGCTTTTTTAGAGTTTCTAGGGTCATAATGTGACAAAATCCAATGTATTTGACTGATTATTAGACTTAGAGATGGATTTAGAGTGTTTAGACAACACTTATACCCATTTTGTCCCAAAACAGGCTAAAACCGAGAAAACATTGCTTAGAAGCAGAAATGTTAGAGTTTCTAGGGTCATAATGTGATACAATCCAATGTATTTGACTGATTATTAGAGTTAGAGATGGATTTGGAGTGTTTAGACAACACTTATACCCATTTTGTCCCAAAACAGGCTAAAACCGAAAACATTTGTTAGAAGGTAAACAGCTTTGTTAGTGTTTGTAGTAGGTCAGAATGTGAGCAATCCAATGTTTTTGAGATATAGAGTATTATAGTATCCGCTTTATCCGTAATTGCTATCCGTATTGTGTCCCAAAATTTCTGGATATTCGTTATCCTGAATCCGTTAAAAATTTGATATTCGCGGTCATCAGTGATATCCGTAAAAACTGCTTTTAAAAAATATACGTATTTTGATTAAAATACAGTGTATTTTGTATAGTAACACTATGTATTTTGACAAAAATACTACATATCCAGGAGATAAAAACCGGATATCCGTGAAACCGAATATCAGTTTTTAACTTTAGTGTTATCCTGATCCGGATCCAATATAAGGTATTCCAGAAAAATCATTGACTGCTTGAAATTTAGCACTATTGTATTCCGTATGTATCCGTTTAATCTGATATTTCACTATCAGTATTCGTATCCGTTGTCCTGGATAACAGCCCTGCTAAATTGATACAAACTGATAAACATGGAAGCGGATAACATTCTTAGTAGTTTGTAGGGTCAGAATGTGATACAATCCAATGTATTTGACTAATTATAAGAGTTAGAGTTAGATTTGGAGTGTTTAGACAACACTTATGCCCATTTCGTCCCAAAACAGGCTAAAACCGAGAAAACATTGGTTTGAAGCAGTAAACAGCTTTTTTAGTGTTTGTAGGGTCAGAATGTGATACAATCCAATGTACTTGACTAAATAAGAGAAAGAGTTGGATTTGGAGTCCTTAGACAACACTTATCCCCATTTGTCCCAAACAGGCTAAAACCGAGAAAACATTGGCTTAGAAGCAGTAAAAAGCTTTGTTAGTGTTTCTAGGGTCACAATGTGATACAATCCAATGTATTTGACTAATTATAAGAGTTAGAGTTGGATTTGGAGTGTTTAGACAACACTTATGCCCATTTTGTCCCAAAATAGGCTAAAACCGAGAAAACGGGCTAAAACCTGGAAAACATTGCTTAGAAGCAGTAAACAGCTTTTTTAGAGTTTCTAGGGTCATAATGTGATACAATCCAATGTATTTGATTATTAGAGTTAGAGATGGATTTGGAGTGTTTAGACAACACTTATACCCATTTTGTCCCAAAACAGCTAAAACCGAGAAAACATTTGTTAGAAGCAGTAAACAGCTTTGTTAGTGTTTGTAGGGTCAGAATGTGATACAATCCAATGTATTTGACTAATTATAAGAGTTAGTTAGATTTGGAGTGTTTAGACAACACTTATACCCATTTTGTCCCAAAACAGGCTAAAACCGAGAAAACATTGGTTAGAAGCAGTAAACAGCTTTTTTAGTGTTTGTAGGGTCAGAATGTGATACAATCCAATGTACTTGACTATATATGAGAAATAGAGTTGGATTTATAGTGTTTAACAACACTTATCCCCATTTGTCCCAAAACGGGCTAAAACCGACAAAACATTGCTTAGAAGCAGTAACAAGCGTTGTTAGTGTTTCTACGGTGACAATGTGATACAATCCAATGTATTTAACTAATTATAAGAGATAGAGTTGGATTTGGAGTGTTTAGACAACACTTATGCCCATTTTGTCCCAAAACAGGCTAAAACCGAGAAAACGGGCTAAAACCGAGAAAACGGGCTAAAACCTAGAAAACATTGCTTCGAAGTAGTAAACAGCTTTTTTAGAGTTTCTAGGGTCATAATGTGACACAAGCCAATGTATTTGACTGATTATTAGAGTTAGAGATGGATTTGGAGTGTTTAGACAACACTTATACCCATTTTGTCCCAAAACAGGCTAAAACCGACAAAACATTTGTTAGAAGCAGTAGACAGCTTTGTTAGTGTTTGTAGGGTAAGAATGTGATACAATCCAATGTATTTGACTAATTATAAGAGTTAGAGTTGGATTTGGAGTGTTTAGACAACACTTATGCCCATTTTTCCAAAACAGGCTAAAACCGAGAAAACATTGGCTTGAAGCAGTAAACAGCTTTTTTAGTGTTTGTAGGGTCAGAATGTGATACAATCCAATGTACTTGACTAAATATGAGAAATAGAGTTGGATTTATAGTCCTTAAACAACACTTATCCCCATTTGTCCCAAAACGGGCTAAAACCGACAAAACATTGCTTAGAAGCAGTAACAAGCGTTGTTAGTGTTTCTACGGTGACAATGTGATACAATCCAATGTATTTGACTAATTATAAGAGTTAGAGTTGGATTTGGAGTGTTTAGACAACACTTATGCCCATTTTGTCCCAAAACAGGCTAAAACCGAGAAAACGGGCTAAAACCGAGAAAACATCGCTTAAAAGCAGTAAACGGCTTTTTTTAGAGTTTCTAGGGTCAGAATGTGACACAATCCAATGTATTTGACTGATTATTAGAGTTAGAGATGCATTTGGAGTGTTTAGACAACACTTATACCCATTTTGTCCCAAAACAGGCTAAAACTGAGAAAACATTGGTTAGAAGCCGTAAACAGCTTTGTTAGTGTTTGTAGGGTCAGAATGTGATACAATCCAATGTACTTGACTAAATATAAGAGTTAGAGTTGGATTTGGAGTGCTTAGACAACACTTATCCCCATTTTGTCCCAAAACAGGCTAAAACTGAGAAAACATTGGTTAGAAGCAGTAAACAGCTTTGTTAGTGTTTGTAGGGTCATAATGTGATACAATCCAATGTATTTGACTCATTATAAGAGTTAGAGTTAGATTTGGAGTGTTTAGACAACACTTATGCCCATTTTGTCCCAAAACAGGCTAAAACCGAGAAAACATAAAACCAGAAAACATTGCTTAGAAGCAGTAAACAGCTTTGTTAGAGTTTCTAGGGTCATAATGTGATACAATCCAATGCATTTGACTGATTATTAGAGTTAAAGTTGGATTTGGAGTGTTTAGACAACACTTATACCCATTTTGTCCCAAAACAGGCTAAAACCGAGAAAACATTGGTAGCAGTAAACAGCTTTGTTAGTGTTTAGGGTCAAATGATACAATCCAATGTATTTGACTAATTATAAGAGTTAGAGTGATTTGAGTGTTTAGACAACACTTATGCCCATTTGTCCCAAAACGCTAAAAAAGAAAACATTGCTTTAAGCAGTAAACAGCTTTGTTAGTGTTTCTAGGGTCATAATGTGATACAATCCAATGTATTTGACTGATTATAAGAGTTAGAGTTGGATTTGGAGTGTTTAGACAACACTTATGCCCATTTTGTCCCAAAACAGGCTAAAACCGAAAAAACATTGCTTAGAAGCAGTAAACAGCTTTGTTAGTGTTTCTAGGGTCACAATGTGATACAATCCAATGTATTTACTAATTATAAGAGTTAGAGTGGATTTGGAGTGTTTAGACACTTATGCCCATTTTGTCCCAAAACAGGCTAAAACCGAGAAAACGGGCTAAAACCGAGAAAACCAGAAAACAGCTTAGCAGTAAACAGCTTTTTAGAGTTTCTAGGGTCAATGTGCAATCCAATGTATTTGACTGATTATTAGAGTTAGAGATGGATTTGGAGTGTTTAGACAACACTTATACCCATTTTGTCCAAAAGGCTAAAACCGAGAAAACATTGTTAGAAGCAGTAAACAGCTTTGTTAGTGTTTGTAGGGTCAAATGTGATACAATGTATTTGACTAATTATAAGAGTTAGAGTTGGATTTGGAGTGTTTAGACAACACTTATGCCCATTTTTCCCAAAAGCTAAAACCGAGAAAACATTGTTAGAAAGTAACAGTTTGTTAGTGTTTCTAGGGTCAAATGTGATACAATCCAATGTATTTGACTAATTATAAGAGTTAGAGTTGGATTTGGAGTGTTTAGACAACACTTATCCCCATTTTGTCCCAAAACAGGCTAAAACCGAGAAAACATTGCTTAGAAGCAGAAGCTTTGTTAGTGTTTCTGGGTCACAATGTGATACAATCCAATGTATTTGACTAATTATAGAGTTAGAGTTGGATTTGGAGTGTTTAGACAACACTTATGCCCATCCCAAAACAGGCAAAACCAAAACGGGCTAAAACCGAGAAAACATTGCTTAAAGCAGTAAACAGCTTTTTAGAGTTTCTAGGGTCAAATGTGACACAATCCAATGTATTTGACTGATTAGAGTTAGAGATGGATTTGGAGTGTTTAGACAACACTTATACCCATTTTGTCCCAAAACAGGCTAAAACCGAGAAAACATTGGTTAGAAGCAGTAAACAGCTTTGTTAGTGTTTGTAGGGTCAAAATGTGATACAATCCAATGTATTTGACTAAATATAAGAGTTAGAGTTGGATTTGGAGTGTTTAGACAACACTTATCCCATTTTGTCCCAAAACAGGCTAAAACTGAGAAAACATTGGTTAGAAGCAGTAAACAGCTTTGTTAGTGTTTGTAGGGTCATAATGTGATACAATCCAATGTATTTGACTCATTATAAGAGTTAGAGTTAGATTTGGAGTGTTTAGATAACACTTATGCCCATTTTGTCCCAAAACAGGCTAAAACCGACAAAACATTGCTTAGAAGCAGTAACAGCGTTGTTAGTGTTTCTAGGGTCACAATGTGATACAATCCAATGTATTTGACTCATTATAAGAGTTAGAGTTGGATTTGGAGTGTTTAGACAACACTTATGCCCATTTTGTCCCAAAACAGGCTAAAACCGAGAAAACGGGCTAAAACCGAGAAAACATTGCTTAAGCAGTAAACAGCTTTTTAGAGTTTCTAGGGTCAGAATGTACAATCCAATGTATTTGACTGATTATTAGAGTTAGAGATGCATTTGGAGTGTTTAGACAACACTTATACCCATTTTGTCCCAAAACAGGCTAAAACCGAGAAAACATTGGTTAGAAGCAGTAAACAGCTTTGTTAGTGTTTGTAGGGTCAGAATGTGATACAATCCAATGTACTTGACTAAATATAAGAGTTAGTGTTGGCTTTGGAGTGCTTAGACAACACTTATCCCCATTTTGTCCCAAAACAGGCTAAAACTGAGAAAACATTGGTTAGAAGCAGTAAACAGCTTTGTTAGTGTTTGTAGGGTCATAATGTGATACAATCCAATGTATTTGTCTCATTATAAGAGTTAGAGTTAGATTTGGAGTGTTTAGACAACACTTATGCCCATTTTGTCCCAAAACAGGCTAAAACCGAGAAAACGGGCTAAAACCGAGAAAACATTGCTTAGAAGCAGTAAAAAGCTTTGTTAGAGTTTCTAGGGTCATAATGTGATAAAATCCAATGCATTTGACTGATTATTAGAGTTAAAGTTGGATTTGGAGTGTTTAGACAACACTTATACCCATTTTGTCCCAAAACAGGCTAAAACCGAGAAAACATTGGTTAGAAGCAGTAAACAGCTTTGTTAGTGTTTTTAGGGTCAAAATGTGATACAATCCAATGTATTTAACTAACTATAAGAGTTAGAGTTGGATTTGGAGTGTTTAGACACCACTGATGCCCATTTTGTCCCAAAAAGGCTAAAACTGAGAAAACATTGCTTAGAAGCAGTAAACAGCTTTTTTAGAGTTTCTAGGGCCATAATGTGACAAAATCCAATGTATTTGACTGATTATTAGACTTAGAGATGGATTTAGAGTGTTTAGACAACACTTATACCCATTTTGTCCCAAAACAGGCTAAAACTGAGAAAACATTGCTTAGAAGCAGTAAACAGCTTTTTTAGAGTTTCTAGGGTCATAATGTGACAAAATCCAATGTATTTGACTGATTATTAGAGTTAGAGATGGATTTGGAGTGTTTAGACAACACTTATACCCATTTTGTCCCAAAACAGGCTAAAACCGAGAAAACATTTGTTAGAAGCAGTAAACAGCTTTGTTAGTGTTTGTAGGGTCAGAATGTGATACAATCCAATGTATTTGACTAATTATAAGAGTTAGAGTTAGATTTGGAGTGTTTAGACAACACTTATGCCCATTTCGTCCCAAAACAGGCTAAAACCGAGAAAACATTGGTTTGAAGCAGTAAACAGCTTTTTTAGTGTTTGTAGGGTCAGAATGTGATACAATCCAATGTACTTGACTAAATATGAGAAATAGAGTTGGATTTATAGTCCTTAAACAACACTTATCCCCATTTGTCCCAAAACGGGCTAAAACCGACAAAACATTGCTTAGAAGCAGTAACAAGTGTTGTTAGTGTTTCTACGGTGACAATGTGATACAATCCAATGTATTTAACTAATTATAAGAGTTAGAGTTGGATTTGGAGTGTTTAGACAACACTTATGCCCATTTTGTCCCAAAACAGGCTAAAACCGAGAAAACGGGCTAAAACCTAGAAAACATTGCTTCGAAGCAGTAAACAGCTTTTTTAGAGTTTCTAGGGTCATAATGTGACACAAGCCGATGTATTTGACTGATTATTAGAGTTAGAGATGGATTTGGAGTATTTAGACAACACTTATACCCGTTTTGTCCCAAAACAGGCTAAAACCGACAAAACATTTGTTAGAAGCAGTAGACAGCTTTCTTAGTGTTTGTAGGGTAAGAATGTGATACAATCCAATGTATTTGACTAATTATAAGAGTTAGTGTTAGATTTGGAGTGTTTAGACAAACCTTATGCCCATTTCGTCCCAAAACAGGCTAAAACCGAGAAAACATTGGTTTGAAGCAGTAAACAGCTTTTTTAGTGTTTGTAGGGTCAGAATGTGATACAATCCAATGTACTTGACTAAATATGAGAAATAGAGTTGGATTTGGAGTGTTTAACAACACTTATCCCCATTTGTCCCAAAACGGGCTAAAACCGAGAAAACATTGCAAGAAGCAGAAAGCGTTGTTAGTGTTTCTAGGGTCAAAATGTGATACAATCCAATTTGACTAATTATAAGAGTTAGAGTTGGATTTGGAGTGTTTAGACAACACTTATGCCCATTTTGTCCCAAAACAGGCTAAAACCGAGAAAACGGGCTAAAACCTAGAAAACATTGCTTCGAAGCAGTAAACAGCTTTTTTAGAGTTTCTAGGGTCATAATGTGACACAAGCCAATGTATTTGACTGATTATTAGAGTTAGAGATGGATTTGGGGTGTTTAGACAACACTTATACCCATTTTGTCCCAAAACTGGCTAAAACCGACAAAACATTTGTTAGAAGCAGTAGACAGCTTTGTTAGTGTTTGTAGGGTAAGAATGTGATACAATCCAATGTATTTGACTAATTATAAGAGTTAGAGTTAGATTTGGAGTGTTTAGACAACACTTATGCCCATTTCGTCCCAAAACAGGCTAAAACCGAGAAAACATTGGTTTGAAGCAGTAAACAGCTTTTTTAGTGTTTGTAGGGTCAGAATGTGATACAATCCAATGTACTTGACTAAATATGAGAAATAGAGTTGGATTTATAGTCCTTAAACAACACTTATCCCCATTTGTCCCAAAACGGGCTAAAACCGACAAAACATTGTTTAGAAGCAGTAACAAGCGTTGTTAGTGTTTCTACGGTGAAAATGTGATACAATCCAATGTATTTAACTAATTATAAGAGATAGAGTTGGATTTGGAGTGTTTAGACAACACTTATGCCCATTTTGTCCCAAAACAGGCTAAAACCGAGAAAACGGGCTAAAAAGTCAATTACTAAATTAAAGAAATTATTGTAGGCTGAGATCTTGAAACTTAACGGAATATCATTTTAGTCAAGACTGTTAAAAAACAAATAAAGCTAATAAATTCATGATTTATATATTTGTATTTTTTTTCTCTTTTCTGAATAAAAGAAACCAGTCAACGACAAGGAAATGTATTTGGTAATTGACCTTTAACATGGCATCGTTACAACTTACACAACTTTTACAATCTTTCTTTTATTTTTAAAAACTACAAATTTTATTAACTTGAAAAAGGTCAGAAAATAAAATTATACAGATACGGAATTAAATGAGAAATGAGGAAAATTAAAAATTCAGAAAAAGAAAACCACGTAGACGTTAGTTGGGCATATCATCATATTTGTAAAGAACTAAAGATAAATAAATTATATTTGTTCGTCTGAAATATTTTTGTGTAAAGAAGAAGAACATATCATCATCTGTCTCTCTCTCTCTCTTCCCCTGTCCTCTCTCTTCCCTTGGTAAGAACGTCCAATCCAATCTAATCTAATCTCTCTATATCTTCTCTTGTTCCAAATACCGTACATCTTCTTCTTCTTTTTTTTTTTTTGGTTTCTGATCATTCTGTATCGAATCGAGTTTGAGTTTCATTCTCTGTGTGTAAGTCGACTTTTTCCTGTCGGTCTTGTTTTCGTCGTTGAAATGGATAAATATTATTATTATTATTGGTTTTCTCTTTAATTTTGAATTTCGATTTATGGGAACATGATTCGATGCTGATGATCTACAATGAGTATTGAAAACGATATGTTCTTGGTATTTTTTTTGCGGTCGTGGTTTCCCCAAAATGTTTGGTTTTGAAATTTGCAAAGCAGAGTTTTGATCTCTATAGGCTTTTTATATTTAAATGATGAAAATTTTGATATTTCCTAACGTTATTGTGTGTTTTCTTTGTTAGGATTCTGTTTGATCATTGTTAGCCTTATATAAGAGCAATGAGTTATTCTGGAGCCGGACTCGGAAAGCCTGGCTCAGGTAAACCATTTTTTCTAAGGAAGATTTAGTCTTTGTGTGTTCATATATACAGTCATATGTTGTTTCTACCTCTGGCTGGAAGATTCACAGATGATTTTTGTGGTGTGAGATGTATAAGTGATTTGTATATTCCATCTTGTTGGTTCACAGGTAAAAGGAGAATAAGGGATCTTTTAACTCAATCTGATAACCGAGTATGCGCTGATTGTGGCGCTCCAGATCCTAAGTGGGCGTAAGTTTTTGCGATTCTTTAATGTTTTATTTGAGTAAACATTGTATGCTTCTCTTCCAGTTTCATTACTGTTTTGTTTTGTTTTCCTGCCATAGCTTTTCTTGTTTCTCTACTTGTGTCCCTTTTGGTTGTTTAATCAAGGCATTGGTTGCTTATTACAGGTCAGCTAATATCGGAGTGTTTATATGCTTAAAATGTTGTGGTGTCCACAGAAGCCTTGGCACTCATATCTCAAAGGTTATGTCTCTTTGCTTCTCCTTCTACCTTTTTGTTTATCCTTGGTGAAAAATTGCATTGAATATGGCTTACAGAATCTTTTGCAAAAGTGTATTGATAGTTTTCAACTTTCCAGGTCTTATCCGTGACATTGGATGAATGGTCAGATGAAGAAGTCGATTCTATGATTGAAATTGGAGGAAATGCCTCTGCAAATTCAATTTACGAGGCGTTTATACCCGAAGGAAGCTCTAAGCCTGGACCTGATGCTAGTCATGACCAACGTATGAGGTTCATTAGGTAGGTTGTGAAGACCTGATAAATAGTGTATATATACCTTCATTGTGAAATATTCATCTTCAAGTCTTTATTTCAGGTCGAAATATGAGCACCAAGAGTTTCTGAAACCAAGCTTGCGGATCACATCCGGGAAGACCTCTAGTACTAAGAGTTCAGCATATCTTTCATTAAGTCTATCTAAAAAGATTGTTGATAGCTTTCGTACAAATTCATCATCCCAACAGCCGGTAAAGCTTCTTTACCCCATCTTACTGTTAGAATCAAGTGGAGCTGGTATTGCTAAGGCTTCTGATTTCATGGTGTTTAAACACATTCTGTCCCTCTTTTGTAAATTTAAACAATGACAGCAACTTGAAGGCATGGTTGAGTTTATTGGATTGTTGAAGGTGACTATTAAAAAGGGTACTAATTTAGCCATCCGAGATATGATGTCAAGTGATCCATATGTTGTCTTGACTCTAGGACAACAGGTAATTAAGTGAATGCTTTACATATTTGTATTATGTTCTCACCATTGTTTATGTGATCATTATTGTCAACTCATTTCTCTGATCTTTATCATCATATTACCAGAAGGCTCAATGTATTTAACTAATTATAAGAGATAGAGTTGGATTTGGAGTGTTTAGACAACACTTATGCCCATTTTGTCCCAAAACAGGCTAAAACCGAGAAAACGGGCTAAAACCGAGAAAACGGGCTAAAACCTAGAAAACATTGCTTCGAAGTAGTAAACAGCTTTTTTAGAGTTTCTAGGGTCATAATGTGACACAAGCCAATGTATTTGACTGATTATTAGAGTTAGAGATGGATTTGGGGTGTTTAGACAACACTTATACCCATTTTGTCCCAAAACTGGCTAAAACCGACAAAACATTTGTTAGAAGCAGTAGACAGCTTTGTTAGTGTTTGTAGGGTAAGAATGTGATACAATCCAATGTATTTGACTAATTATAAGAGTTAGAGTTAGATTTGGAGTGTTTAGACAACACTTATGCCCATTTCTTCCCAAAACAGGCTAAAACCGAGAAAACATTGGCTTGAAGCAGTAAACAGCTTTTTTAGTGTTTGTAGGGTCAGAATGTGATACAATCCAATGTACTTGACTAAATATGAGAAATAGAGTTGGATTTATAGTCCTTAAACAACACTTATCCCCATTTGTCCCAACACGAAACTCACCGCAAAACATTGCTTAGAAGCAAGAACAAGCGTTGTTAGTGTTTCTACGGTGACAATGTGATACAATCAATGTATTTGACTAATTATAAGAGTTAGAGTTGGATTTGGAGTGTTTAGACAACACTTATGCCCATTTTGTCCCAAAACAGGCTAAAACCGAGAAAACGGTTAAAACCGAGAAAACATTGCTTTTAAAGAAGCAGTAAACAGCTTTTTTTAGAGTTTTAGGGTCAGAATGTGACACAATCCAATGTATTGACTGATTATTAGAGTTAGAGATGCATTTGGAGTGT